>CM070821.1:23837833-23852833 GCA_036326025.1 Chrosomus eos
ATTCCTGAACTCATATGGTTTTACTAGTGGAACATGGTGGCAAAAGATAGAACAAGACACTAGAAATGATTAGAGACTCACTTAGATTGAGTGGATAGAGAGAAAAACAGAGAGAAAGAGACGGATAGGAGAGGACGGAACAAAGCGCAAGAAAATTAAAATGCCGTTAATCACTTCGAGTGAAGTCTCGTTTAGTTTTCTCAGAGAGGGAGAGAAGAACTGCGGCACTAGAAAAATCTCACCTTATATAACACATGCAGCAGATATCGCCATTTAGCACAGTGCATATTCAATGCATTTACCAAGTAAAATATTCATAAAAGAACCGTTTAAGAACTTTAGGTATTTCTATCTTGCAACATTTTGCTAAAGCTGCACTTTTAGTTGTTTTAGCAGTAAAACTGATGAACGTTTGTGGTAGTTGACTTTGGCTTCTCATGTGATCTGCAGCAGATGGCACAAGTGCAGTGGTTTTAGGGTGAAGGTGAGGGCAGGACAGGAGAGCAGATGACCCACTCAGGGGACCTTCAGACCACGCTTTAGCCAGCAAGAGTTCACAGTCCTGTCATGCTGTCCACACATCAGGGTTTACAGCACAGCAGGGAGGGACAGAGACAGAAAAAAAACTGCTGTGCTTGCAGACTAGATGGAGTGGTGAAAATTTAACTAGCCAGATGAAAGCATAACTTTGCATATCAAGTATTTTTTATAACGGAGATAGATAAAGGAGAAGAGGTAAGAGATGAGTAAGCAGTAAGAATTGAGAAAGACTGTGAAAGGAAAAGGACAGGAGAGAAGAACACTACTGCATGATAAAAGCAGACTAAACTTCAGTTCTAAAGTGAATGCTTAGCATATGCACACAACCAATTATTTAGCCTTTCAAAGTATACTACATTGATACTTTGCATGTGCAAACACAGACGTTTGACATGCACACTAGAAAGATTTGTCCAGTTCCTGCTTTCCAGAAGTTACGATTGATAAAAATTGTACTTGCTTAAACTTGAGTTGCGTGAATCTCTCACACAAGCACTCGCGTCTTGTTCTTGCCATCTCCAGTAGTTTGTTGTTATTCCTTCTCATTATTTTATTAAATTCTTTTGACAACGGGCCGAACCAGTTTTGCCACCTTGTGGACCAACAAATTAGTGCAAAAATTCAAGGTGCATGTGCAAGATGAATAAAAGAATCATTTATTAGATGACTAATAAAACTCAAAAGAAATTGTGTTGATCAGTTATATTTTAATCAGAAATTTTAAGTTTAAGTAAGCAGAACTGGCAGTTTTATATTTCGTATTCAGATATATTAATTGCTCTTAATTTGAAATATTTGAGTAAGCTAATTCATGCATATTAACTTCAAATTATCATGTAATCTCAATTTGTATATTTTTAGTTGTGGAAACTTGGCTTGCTTTAACTCGCTAATTCAATAAATGCTAACTTGCTAATAGGTGTAACAATGCTTTGATAGCATTAGCATAATAAAGCAATGAGTACGACAATATAAAACAAAACATATATCTGTTCTATAACCAAGCTCGTGCTTCACTCGTCACCATGATGGTAACCCTATAAACCCAGCATGACCCAGAAACTCTTCTAAATTAGTATAGCAATACATGAAACGCTACTAAATCTCCCTCTTAACATTCATCTTGCACAAAAAAAATCATATAACACTTAATTTTAGCATTACTCTCCCTTTCGATTGTCATGGCAAAGCATACTGAGCATACCCAGCCCAGTTTCAGTTCAATTTAAGTTTGTCTAAATTAAAAGAAAAGGTAAAAAAAAAAAAAAAACTCAAACCAATGAAACAATTCAGATTACTTCAAATGTGTCAGTTTTGTGAACTCGAAAGAAAAAGAAAGATCTAAATACTCATAAAAGTTAATTTGATTGAACTAATTTGTTTAATTTAAGTTTACCCAACTTAAACCAATTAATTATTTTGAGCATTAGGGTTTACAGTGAGTAATCATCTCAAACTACAAAATATTGGACTCTAATGTCACAGTCCATAATACTGCATAGGCATCATTCAGAACTGTTAAGTGTTTGAGTCATATGATGTTGACAATTTTAAAGTATGTAGTTTTTCAACCTTCATAATATATTTCCAAGACCCTTGTGATGGTACATCGACTTAAAATAAGTTAAATGACTCGTCTGCCATAGCCTGACGGGTCTGTGTCGCTTTTACTGGCACTATGTAACTTCGGGTTTCGGGTAGGAACCCGTGCACAAAAAGAACTACAAAATTCGACTGCTTTACGTCAAGCGCTACAATTGTCATTATTTCGTTTTTCTTCGTTTCTGATGTCGCAATACATCATCCTTTCATGAAATCATGTAACATACTCTAGCTTGTCTGTGGACATCGTTCATTCTAAAGCCGGTGGTGGATAAACAGCGAGCGTGTGTGCGACGGTAGGCTAAATTATTTACGACAGCGACAATGGACAATATCGTTTCCAACCAGTAGGGCGACCAAAGAGGAAAAGCTACTTGGTGTTCCTTTAAAAGGATAGGTCACTCAAAAATGAACATTATTGTTTTCTCACCCATTGTTCATTGCAAGCCAATGTGGCAGCAAATAATTTAAGTGAAATATGTCTATAATTTCAAACTATTGATCACACAAAGCAATTGTATAGCTTCAGAAGTCCTAATTTTTTTTTTTTTTTTTTAACTGAGGGAAAGTTATAGATTGGTACATGCATGACACTTTTATGAAGCACTTTTTTTTTGGTCACTATAGCTTTCCTGGAGCTCAAAACGGTAGAGCATGGTGTTATCAATGGGTTCAAGGGTTTGATTCCCAGGACAAGTATGAAAATGCATGCATTAAATGCAATGTAACTCACTTTGGATAAAAGTCTCAGCCCAGTGCAAAAAAAATAAAGGTCGGCACTGGTTACTGTGTGCTTATAGAAAAGAGCTGCATGAACATTCTGCAAACCATCTCCTCCTGTTTTCCACAGAAGAGGGACAAAAGGTCTAAAATGGCACAAAGATGAGACAATCATGAAAACATTATAATTTTTCAGTGAACTATCCCTTTAAGCAGCACAAACGTTCAGTTGAAAAACTAATTGGTGAGTTGAAGGCTTGTCAGACAGGCCTAAAAAAATTCATTAACACATTCACTTGTCATTTCATGGCTTGAAAGAAGCCAAGTCTTGTTGAAGTCTCACTACGAACATACTTTGTTAAAGCGTGCAAACAGAGGCATCTGTAAATGGCCAATGTCTCTTGTCCTGTTCAGTCTTGGACTGCATGAGTGTTTGAGTTAGGCACAAGTGCTTGGTGAGGCTCTTGGCCTCTGATTGCTCTTCCACAGGCATTTTAAAGGGTGTGGGAGCTGTTTACTCTGCTGGCAAAGTGTTGATTGACTGTGCTCAATGTGCTCAGAGAAGAACAGCTGCTAAAATCACCCGAAATGACAGATTTCTTCATTCATCTCATTCCCTCTCTTCTCTCTGCTCTTTACACTGATTCATTCAACAAGTAACAGAACATCTTATACTCAGCCCACCTTCTTCTCTGTCTCTCCATCTGTAGGAGCCGTGCGAGCATCTAGTATCTTCCCCATCCTCAGCGTCATCCTGCTCTTCATGGGTGGCCTGTGTATAGCTGCCAGCGAGTTCTACAAGTCCCGCCACAATATCATCCTCAGTGCAGGAATCCTCTTTGTGTCTGCAGGTGAGACTATGGAATGAATGAAGGAAGAGTATTTGACCAACATTTACTGAAACCTGTACGTCACTGATGGGTCATTCTGTGTCAAATAAAACAAATTTCGGAAACTTCCCCAGCTCAAATTTTTGTTATTCTTTCTTTGGAAAGACAAACATAAATAGTGATGAAAGCCAAAATATAAAATTTACTGAGTAATCCACTATCTGTAGAGGGGGGTCAAAATGACAATGTTCACCTGAGATTTGGAGCCAAATTACAGGGGTGTAAAAATGACTTTAAAAAGATGGCAGCATCATTATTTTATTTTTACACAGAGAGATTGGTAGACCTATAACCTATTACTAAAATCTGTTGACTTTAGCAATATTCGTTTCATTATATGCCAACGGTGACAGTCCAAAAATGGCCAAAAGCACTTCTTGTGTTTTTTGCCTCAAGTTTGCATGCCTGTAATTCAAGAAGTATTAAAGATATCTTAATATCTTTTTAGATTCTTTTTCTCAGCAAACTTTCTTTTGGCGTTTTCATTTTAAAGGCCCTTGATGATTCAATCGCAGAGATATGCATGTTAATGTGGTCCCATGAGTAAATTGTACAAATTTTCAGTGGTCAAAAACAAGATACATTTCTAGTTACTGCATTATTTGTTCTTCAGACGGTTTTTCTTAAACAGTATCAGCCGTTTAAAATGTGACCTACATTTGGTTCTTGACCATTAAAAATGGGTAAAATTCAACAATTTGAACATGGAACTACTTTTAGATCACCATATCTATGGGACTGAACTATATAGGTTTGAAAATGAAGGTTCCAAAATCAGCTGATATTGAGATATTAAGATATCTTAAAGGTGCTCTAAGCGATGATGTCAAGCGCTTTTTAGGCCAAAACATTTTTTGTCACATACAGCAAACATCTCCTCACTATCCGCTAGCTGCCTGTCCCCTGAACACACTGTAAAAAGATGTGGTCTCTGCAGACACCCCAGGCTCCACAAATGGCAACAAAAACAAACTGTAGCAACCCGCGCCATGAAACATAACAAACTGTTCCAGCCAATAACCGACAAGAAGGATTTGGGGGTGGGTTTGGGGGGTTAGTGTGCGGATGAGGAGAAGGGAGGATCTAGCTAGCCTCCGTTTTGTTTGACAATACTTTAAACGTCAACAAGAAATGACGTCACCCAACATCAATTAGAGCACCTTTAAATACTTTTAGAGTTACAGGCATGAAAACTTTAGAAAAATAATATTTATGGCACTCAGACAGATGTATATTATGCAATTGAGCTGAAAAATGAGATACATTTCTAGTTTTAACATTATTTGTTGTTCAGATATTCCTCTTTAAAATAAAAAAGAATCAGCTGTATACAAAGTGATGCACATTTGGTTTTTGACCACTGAAAATGTGTACAATTGACCAATTTACTCAAGGAGCCACATTAACATGTCCCATATCTCTGGGATTGAACAATCTATGGCATTTAAAATGAAGATACCAAAAGAAAAAAATATATGAACCAGAATGTAAAAGGATATTAAGATATCTTTAATACTTCTTTGAGTTACAGGCATGCAAACCTGAAAAAAAAAGAAGAAAAAAAGGCCATTTAGGCCATTTCTCTGTACTGTAATACATGGCTGAAGTCAACAGATTTACTAATAGACCTACCGATCTCTGTGTAAAAATGAAATAATAATGCTGCCATCTTTCTAAAATAATTTTTATACCCCACTATTTGTCTCAATCTGCAGGTGAAAATTGTCATTTTGACCCCCCTTTACAAAAATAGTGTATTAAGTCAAGTCAAGTATATTTATATAGCAGCTTTTCACAATATAGATTGTATCAAAGCAGCTTCACAGTATCAATCAAAGTAACATAACAATGTTTGTTTCTTAGTGGAAAAAACATCCACGTAGTAGGTGATAATGGGATTGAATCTGATTATGGTATTAAATGTAATTAATATTTTGGCTTTCATCACTTTTAATGTTTGTCTTTAACAAATTCAAAAATTTGAGCTAGGGACCTCAGGTTTATTTGACACAGAATGACCCTGATAGTCATCACACACACTCTCTAGAAATACATTACTCATCATGATCACACATTAGTATGTGTGATCCTACAATGCCTACATTCCACAGATATACCCTTATTTCTCCAACACGGTTGTCAGTTGTGTAATGCATTACCCCCAATCAGGGCTCAACATAAAGATTTTTTTTCCTGCATGCCAGAAAATTTCTACTTGCCCACCAGTTAATCAATTTTGTGTATATTTAATTGTTTTATGTATACTTCTTAAGATTTATAATTTGCCGTTTCCACATACTACCATTCAAAATTTGGGATTGGTAAGACTTTTTAATGTTTTTGAAAGAAGTCTGCATTTATTTGATCAAAAATACAGTAACAATGTTTTACTGAAATATTACTACAATTAAAATGACCTTTTCTATTTGAATATATTTTAAAAAGTAAAAAACTGCATTTATTTGAAATAGAAATCTTTTGTAACATTATAAATGTCTTAAGTCACTTTTGATCAATTTAATGCATCATTGTTCAATAAAACTATTAATATCTTTAAAAAAAACATTTGAACGGTAATCTATATTATATTATGAAATTATTTTTAAAAGTTATTTATTATAGATTTTTCACACATTTCTTTCTCAAATGTGTAGTTTTTTTTCTTTACAAATAAAGTTTGCATTATAGCTGGACATTATAGTTACACAGAAACTCCATGATAAGTTTAAATTAATAAACAACTTTTGTCAGAAAATAAATGGCATAGGGTTGGGCGGTATACGGTATACCGGTGCGGTATAATCTCTTATTGTGGCGACGGTATAAAATGTCTATCATTATAGATGTTGTTCTATCTTGTATATCGCGGTATGTAAATATATATGTGTAGCACAGCACTATTGATGCTTTAGAGACATGAAACGCATGAATGAGACAATAAGAGTAGGACATGATCGATGTAAAAAAAAAAAAAAAGACTTATAACGCGCAAACTCACACTGCCAAAGTGCGCGCACGGAAAGCTGCCTCTTTCAGAAGGCGATCATGAATTTGGGACGTGCTTGATGTTAAAAAACATTATTAAGCAGAATAAATTGTAAAGAAATAATAATAATAAAATGCGGTGCTTATTGCTCTTGAATGGTCGAATACACACATTGAATTTGTCCTATTGTATGTAATTTGTTCTTTATTTTTTTATGACAAAAAAACTATATGGTGATATATATGATCGTGACATAAAATGTCTTTTTTTCATAATGTGAAATAAGATTTTCGTCATATTGCACAACCCCATACATAGCATACTAATTAATTTGTCATTTGCAACCCCTTCTTACACATGCTACCACAAATCACTTTCAGCCTCATCTTAGCCAGTTTATTTGACCAAGCTTACAAGCAGAATTTGCAACTAAATGTAAAAGAAAACTTTAACTGGGCAAGATATAATGCATGTACATGGCATGCATGTATCCCCCTGACCCAACAGGGTGACAGTTCAGTTAACTGGCCCCCAATACTGTTTAGCAGTGCAATTCAGTAAAACAAAGATTTTCTGAAACCAAACCTTTGACCATAATGCCCAGATCAGCACAGTATCACTTAGAAACAGTCTTGCACTGGACTTTTTGAACAAGCTGCCTCAGTGATATACAGTAGCCAGTTAGCAAGTCGATTTCTTTTTTTTTCTGTCTCACTTTGGTCCTGATTCTGTAGCTAGGCTTAGAAAGGCCATTTGGGATTAAACTCTAAAAATATGGTGTCCCTGACACACTTTCCCAGTGATCCATCATGGTGGTTTCACTCTGTCACAGACGACTCCACCAGAGTGTGGCTGAAGTCAGCAGTGAGCCACAGATCATGTTCCTGTGAGGTCACCCACTCTAGTCTCTGTTATAAGTTCAATTCTTCACTCTGATCTTCTCATTTACTTGCTCCCTCTGACAAATTAAGGCACTCAGTGTTTAGTTTATGGCTAAGGGGTTAAGGATATTGTGAAACTGCCTGTGTTAACCTTACCATTTAAAGGGCAGTCACAGTTTATTTTGCGAGGCATAGAGATGACGGGAAGATTCTGTCATCCTCAGCCACATCCAAGGTTTAAAATTATTTTTATTTTTTTTGCCAACTAATGGTGGATCAATTAAGAAAATGTATTAAATGTGAAACAATTTTTGTCTATTATTGAAATTACATATTTGTTCTTGTGATAATTATTAATGATCAACCTTGCACCTTTGTGGAACACAGTGCAGATCATATCAACGTCTAATGATAACTGTACCACTGAGGTAGAAGATGCTTAAAGAAGCACAGCATGTCAGCTTTTCTTTAAATGTCAGTTTGTATGTCTTTGTATGACTTATAATATTGCAATTCTTATATTTCAGATCTATTCAAAACCACAAACATTCATACAGACAATAACTTGAATAAATCTCTTGTATAAGGAACTTCTTTTCAATTTCTGATTTAAAATTCATGTTCAATTTTTGTAGGAATTAAAGTCAGAAGTGTATAGGTGTTGTACCTGAATTCATGCCAGGATGGAAAGTGGTGGGATTTCACATTTCAATCCATGTAATCAAGAACACAGCTTCCCAGCATTAGCATTAATAAACGCAGTTTATTTCTATGTTGTCATGCTGGGCTGGACAAAACTTGTCAAACATTTTTTTAAAACCCATCAAATTATAACTGTTGAATGAGAGTCAAACTTACCAGCTTTTAAAGATGGCTCCTGTGAAGACTGATGTCACTTCCTCATGCTCAGATCATTTAAAGGGACAAGTCACTGTTTTTTGAGGTAAATAATTGGTGCAGCATCAGAACTCACAGACACAGGCAAATGAATGATCCTGTTTTAATTTAATATGACTGATCTCCTTTAAAGGGGGAACTATCATACATTTAATTATAAAGTTTTGCAGGTTATAGAAATAATTATACTATGACTGGCAATGTGCACATGGTAAATGCTTGTCCTTGATTTGCAAAACACTTAATAGCAAATGTTTGTGTTTAGTACACGTCTTCAAACACAAATAGCTTTCATTTTGTGGAATGATTCTTCTTCTTTTCATCATATCTCTTACCCTTGTTATTGACACTGCACAGCACCCTTAGAGGCCTATTAACCTAAGTTGACATGTCAATGACTTTATATTCTATTGCAGGGATGGCACTTTTTTATTTTATTAAAGTCACTTGAAGACGTGCTAGATTGTGAATAAGCATTTTAGCCATAGCTAGGGGGTTTAAATCTCTGCTTTCTTCCCCACAGGCCTCAGTAACATCATTGGCATGATCGTGTACATATCAGCCAATGCGGGGGATCCCTCAAAGAGCGACTCCAAAAAGAACAGCTACTCGTATGGCTGGAGTTTCTACTTTGGTGCTCTGTCCTTTATCATGGCTGAAATGGTGGGCGTGCTGGCCGTGCACATGTTCATCGACCGGCACCGGGAGCTGCGGGCGGGTGCGCGGGCTGCAGATTACCTGCAGGGCTCAGCTATCACGCGTATCCCCAGCTACCGGTACCGCTACCGGCGCCGCTCCCGCTCCTCGTCCCGCTCCACGGACCCCTCGCACTCCCGCGACACCTCGCCGGTGGGCTTAAAGGGTTTCGGGGCTCTGCCCTCCACCGAGATCTCCATGTACACACTCACCCGTGGGGGCGACACCCTAAAGGGTGGCCACGGCACCCCCACTGCCACCTACAATTCGGAGAGGGACCACAACTTCCTGCAGGTCCACAACTGCATCCAGAAGGACCTGAAAGACTCGTCCCACACTAACACAGCCAACCGACGCACCACCCCTGTATGAGGCACAACCTCCCCCCGTACAGATAGCAGGGCGAGGGCGACGGGAGCAGGGCAGAGGGGTGCGGAGGCCCGGAATATTACAGATCAAACTTCATGTACCATGCGTTTTCACGATTCGGAGGAACCGGGAGGATTTTTACGTTTCGATCAAAGATTACACATGTATGCATGATTTTGCCATTTGCCATTGACAAAATGCGGCTGGTTTGAAATGGAGAGAGGCGATAAGAGATATGCAGAAGGGTTCTTTCGTGCCGTGACATGGGAGCTGTAGCTTGTGGCATTGATTTGACATGTTTTTGTTAAGAAAACATTTCACCACCCGTCGTCGGTCTACATGGATCAGCAAGCTACTGCTCCCTCATAAGTCTTCTTCCCCTCTCCACTATATTCATCATATTTATTTATATTTTTAATTTGTTATTTGCATAAAAAAAACTGTGAACCACAGCAGTAGGGTATTCAGTAAGAAATAGCCTAATCTGCATCTCTTACAAAGGTACTATATATATATATATATATATATATATATATATTATATATATATATATATATATATATATATATATATATATATATATATATATACACATACATGCATATATGTATGTAGGCTATTCATTTTATAAATAAATTAACATAATAATCAAGACTTTTCTGAGGCAAAAAAAGTCAAACCTGTTTGCTGGGTACTGATCTGTTGGAAAAGAGACTCTGTGTCCCTAAGCTGCGACAGTGGCTGGACGATGGGCGAAATGACAGAGAATCTTCACTGCAAAGCTGCTGTAACACGAGACTGACAAAGACGTTCAACCTTAGACAAAATTCTATTCTTTTAAAAGAACCTTCTCATCTTTTTCTCAGTCCCTTTTTGCTTCCTTTTTTTTCTCTACTATCGCATTCGGTTGTCATGGGAGCGAACGACAGAAAACCAAACGCAACGCCCTTCGCTGACACGAGCGACAAAAAAGGGGTCGGAGTTCGCTGAAAGACTCCAGAAACGACTGCCAAGACGGAAAAAAAGGAAGGAGGAGGGGGGAGGAAAAGAAGAGGATGCTGAACTCTAAATAAATACTTGCAAGAATGCAAGCGACAAATAAAGTACGAAATATTACGAGAAACGAAGCTAAGTGACTCACGAATACAAAGATTAAATGCATGCTATAAATTTACAGCAAACCTGCTCTTGAAACTTAAGTTTTAAAGGATAATGATAATTATAAAGGGAAAAGCAATGTTAAAAATGTTAAATATTAATGTTTTGTGTACTCTTTCTGTTTTGGTTTTTATTATTAATTATTATTAATCATTATAATAACATACCTTTGGCGATAAGCCAAACAAACAAATTGCGACAAAACTGCTTTTTTAATGCTGAGTTGTTTCTTTGTATCCACATGTATTTCTTTTACTCATTCTTTTTCTCAGAAACACACGCCTTAGTCATTTCGGATTTATTTGGATTCATTTTAAACGTGTCGTTTTATTTGAAATGAAATCTAAAGGTGCCAAAACAGAATGATCCTAAACTTGGATGCATCAAGTCCTGATGAATAAACAGACAAACCCAAGGGGAACAAACTCGCTCTTTCTCTGTGTTTGCGAACCCTCACGCACCTGACAAAGTCTCGAGCACTATTCAAACCAGCGGGAAAGCAAGGCCGTGTTGTGAGTGAGCATGAGGCTTTCCAAATGAGTCAGACGTGAGTAAGTAACAGTAGGGAAGTGAAGTAACAGGCCACGTAATTACTCATCTGTTCCAGGCTCATCTATAAGTGGGAAACGGTCTCTTAAATAGGCTATGTAATGTATCTGCTGCGCTAATAATGAGTGTGAATGATTCAGAATGTTTTGCTTTGTTGGAGCGAACCCGGAAAAAAACACAGGTGAGAAGATGTGCCATGCTCCAGAGAAACAACACAGGTTTGTAATATAACGTGACCCACTCAAGCGTCCTACAACCAGCATGCTAAAAGCATCACTTCACAAGACTTGCGTGTAACAGGTCCGGATTCATGCGTAGGACAGAATCGCTTCAGAGAGCAGCAAAGGGCTTGAATTTTACTTTGAGAATTAGTTCATATAAGCATGCATTCATGCTCAATAAGAGGATGCGTCAATCTAGACAACAAGCCTTCCTGGGAGGAATGAATATACATAGGCCTATTGGATTCATGCCTTCTTAATATATGCCGAAATCTGACTCGCCGTCTATAAGCGACAGCCATTTTGTGAATCTTCCCTCGACCGTGGAGGCAGAGAGAGTGTGAAATTACAACCACACACAAGCAGTGTTTTATGCCCTTTTTTTCACTTCTCTGAATTAAAATGCTTCCCTCAATCTCCCACTCTGTGTATTCCCTCATCCATCTCCCTCCATCTTGTTGGGCCAACATGCTTGTCCTTAATTTGCCTCCCCTGCACAATCCCTCATTTTTCCCTCCCTCTGTGAATCATCTACTTGCATACTACACCCCCTCCCCCATCTCCTTGCTTTTCCTCTCGCTCTCTTTTCCATCTATCCTCCTCTCTGTTACACATTCATCACTCGCTCTGTCCTGTTTCTCCTTCATAACATTACGACGTCTCTCGCATCAACTTTCCCATTCTTCTCATCCGGCAAATCAAATTCTATCCCCCACCTTCCTCTCTCTCCTCATTACAATATTGTGGAAAAAGGGAAAAAAAATCAACAGATTTAAACAGACAAATCAATCATCAGGTAATAGCCTCTTCGTTCAGGAGATCAAGATTACCGGCTGATGAATGAACACGCTCACTCTTTAGTTTCCTCTAAATGAGCCGCTATCTCTCTGATTGTGGCATGGCAGTACAAACTGAAGCAGTGCGTTAGATTTTTCTGTGCTTTACTAATTTGTTTATCTTGCAAATTATGTTTTATCTTGCAAAAATATCTGTTAGTTTTTCTGAATTGCTAAAACACATTTCTTGAAACCATCACTCACTTTCTCAAAACCAAATTTTGAACCACATTCAGAGAACCTCTGACTCTTCTGGCAAAATTGCCTCAAGACCATTTTATCTGTCCTCAAAATCAAACAATGCTTTCAGATCAGCGAGCCAAAATTCTATAAACACTACAGATAATTCGTTAGACACAACATAAAAAAAAATGGAGAACACAGAATCCAAAGCATGCAGTTACAGGAAAAAAGTATATTGTAACAAAGTAAACTAATATTCCAAATATGTAAAAAATTATAGTAATGACAATGTACAGTAGTAAGGTGAATACATGGTATGCACTGCAAGTGTAGTATTGTAATTGATATTGTAGGCCCATCGAATGTCTGTATATTCAGCTCTTGCATACTGTAAAAATACAGTGACCCAACTGCAAAAGCCAAAAAGGTTATAGTAAAAAACTCTAGTCACTCAGAAGATTTGTGCAACTGCAGAATAAAGGTCAACGAGAGATTGATTCTTCTTCAGCATCATGTCTTAATGTTGAGTCCAGCCAGAGGACTTTGTCCACATCACAATGTGATATTGCACGCAAAGGGAAAAACCCTAAATCAGATCCAACCTTGACTACATTCTCCACACCTACTCTTCCTCGTCCTCATCCTCTTCACCACCTATATACACTCTTCCTCCTCTCCCTCTTGTATTGTTACCATCCATTATTGGTATCAACATTCAGTGCAACATTCAGAGTCAATTTTGGGACTCTGAACTGACTTGTATTATGTACAGTTGGTTTGATCACATCATTAGAAATAAGTGTGAACAATTTTGAGCCATTGTGTGTAAACGATGACAACTGTGTGTAGTTGTGTTTAAAGGGATACTCTACTGGTTTTTCATATTAAACTATGTTATTCCCTCAACTAAGACGAGTTGATACATACCTCTCTCGTCTCAGTTCGTGCACTAAATCGCTGTCTTGCCGCAAACTTTTGTTAGATCTTATCTCAGCCCTGTTCATTTAATACAGGCCAAGAAGAGAAGCGACCAAACACCTCCACGTTTTCCCTATTT
Organism: Chrosomus eos; assembly: GCA_036326025.1. Classification (NCBI taxonomy): domain Eukaryota; kingdom Metazoa; phylum Chordata; class Actinopteri; order Cypriniformes; family Leuciscidae; genus Chrosomus; species Chrosomus eos. Next base: position 23,851,419 of record CM070821.1, read on the forward strand.
AAATACAGTTACTAGTGTAGTGTAACTCGACCAAGAACGGTGACACAAAATAAAACGTTGCGCTTTTCTAAGCGTGTAAAATGGATAACTATATTGTATGGCAGAATACCATAGCAAGTACTTGGGAGCACTTCGACTCAGACTTTTCACGAGAGATGATATTACTGCGCCGAGTCGAAGTGCTCCCAAGTACTTGCTATGGTATTCTGCCATACAATATAGTTATCCATTTTACACGCTTAGAAAAGCGCAACGTTTTATTTTGTGTCACCGTTCTTGGTCGAGTTACACTACACTAGTAACTGTATTTAAATAGGGAAAACGTGGAGGTGTTTGGTCGCTTCTCTTCTTGGCACTGTATTGAATGAACAGGGCTGAGATAAGATCTAACAAAGGTTCGTGGCAAGACAGCGATTTAGTGCACGCACTGAGACGAAGAGGCATGTATCAACTCGTCTTAGTTAAGGGAATAACAGTTTAATATGGAAAACCAGTAGAGTATCCCTTTAACTTAAGTTTTGATAATGCCTGTGTTTAGCATTTTGAAACATAAGTGCATCGCAGTGCGAAATATGTTTTAGAGAATGAAAGTTTTGAGTTTTGAAAAAAGAGTTTTAACTACCTGAACTTGTTTAATATTTTACAGAAAGAGTGATTTATTCGACAAATTGGTTTAGGCTATTGAGAATTTGATTCAGAGAATGGGGTTTAGTGTTTTAGCAATTCAAAAAAACTGTAACACAGTGGTTCTGGGCCGGGGGCCACTAGGGGCAATCAGCAAACTTCCAAGGGGGCAGCAGGATGACTTAAAATGAAGTAAAAACAAGTAATAAAATAAGTCAAAACAACAAAAAATCAAGACATTTTTAATTATAGATTTTTAATATCTATCGATATCATTGATATTTAATAATATTTAGTGAATTTACTTTTTTCTAATTATGCCAAGCTCTAAAAAAATTATTGGGTAGAAATTGTGAGTACATTATTTTCAATCCTCATTCTTAATCCAAGTAAATGGAACATTCATTAGGGTCATCCAATATTGTAATACAATAAAAAAAATATTGGATGCGATAACTTGCAATTGTGAGTTTATACTTCACAATTCTGACTTTATAACTCACAATTGACTTTATATCTCACTATATCGATTTTAAACCTCACAATTGTGAATTTAGAACTCGCAATTGAGTTTATACCTCCAACTCACTTTAAACCTCACAATTGTGAGTTAATATCTAACTACTCTGACTTTATGACTCACAATTGTGACTTTAGGTCTTACAATTCTTTAAAATCTCACAATTTTGAGTATATACAATTCTGACTTTATAAACTCGCAAATTGTGAGTTTGTATCTCACTATTCTGACTTTAAACCACGTAATTGTATTTATATTTTACAATTATGAC